>CM053509.1:74206369-74241459 GCA_028627145.1 Eidolon dupreanum
CGAAAAATACTTTTATAGCAACATTTGGACTAGTGTTTGACTAAGCAACTGTTCTCCCTAATTTATACAAGTTAAGACATAAGATTAAAGATCACGATATATTTTTACTAGCCATTGAACTGATAAAAAGCCTTACACTGAAAGTTTCCTTCCGTATTAACACATTGTAAAACAGTTGATTTTAAAAAAATCAACTTCTTAGCAGAAATAATCATTCTGTTGTATAGAAAAGGACAAAATATTTGGGGACTGAATGATTTTTTAAGGTCACTAGTAAGTCTATAATGAAGCTTATTAACAAAGAACATGAACTTTTGTTCTCAATCCAGTGTATCAAGGTCACTCCATTTCTATAAGATCTTGGTGTGCATGACCATTTCTTACACATTTGGAATGTCATTTTGGTTACCCACTGAGGCATTAACAACAGCCATCTATCGGTGCTTTCATAATAGTCTCCAGTTAACGGCAGCTTCTTTCGAAATAAATAACTTCTAGATTATGCAAGAGTAATACCCCATTCCCAATCCATTGGAACATTGAACTATCTTTGTTACTTCTTATCTCTACTCCTGACTTAATTAATTTTCCAACTTCACAAATCCTATTTTAAAGAAGAGTCAGAGAGCTAGGTAAAGAGCTGTGACATTGTATGCCTTACATTCTTGGTTTCTATCTACCTGAATAAATTCTTACTTTAATATTGTGCTCTCCAAGTTTGGACCCATACCTCTAATGTTGTCACAGCCTATGTCCCTCAATTTCGAACTTGCCATTTATTCAATATTCCCATTGGGTTTGAATCCTGTATCGGCCACTTAATAACTTTCTGAGATTCAATTTTTTTATATTTTATTAAAATATAGACAAAATTCTAACCTCATGAGATTTTTTAACATGATATATGCTATATACATACCTGTCTACAGTGCTTGGCACCAATTTGCTGTTTGATAAATGCTAACCATCTTACCACTCACCAATGATGCTCTAAATCTGCTTACAGGACTCCTAATCTGACTCTAGTTTCATATTCTCTCTTCCCTGATCAAATCAAGAGATGTTATTTTCTACAGTAGTTAGGATCACAATAATGGAAGGTGACAGGGAAAGAGTCGAAATATTATTTTACCCCGTTGTAAAAGCTTTCAAGCTAATCCTGGGAGATAATGACAGGTTTTAAAAGGATCTCTAATCAGATTCTACCACTTGGAGGTGCAGCAGAAGGTTGTTATTAGGAGGTAGAGGGTTGACTTGAAAGAAAGGTGCAATAATGAGGAATCCAAAATTGTACTCTGAAAAACTATTGAGTTAAAGTGAAATATAAATTCCTACAAGGGAATTATTTGTACTGTTTAAACTTCATTTGCTAAAACTGTGGTATCTGGAGATGATCTGTGACTATTTCATGTACTGCTCTCATAGGTAAAATCTGTAATGAAGAATAATCATAATTTTTGAGTTTGTCAAGGTGAATATTCTGTGAAATGGTGCATTTTAGAGTATACGACATTTTCCATCATAAAACTAGAGTATCAAATGGTGTTCTAGTCACCTAATTAACTAACAGCTGTCATAACCACATCACCCACAAATATCATTAGTCAAGTGGTACATGAGAGAGTGTTTAGTGCCATATAAAATAGTACATACACTGGTGTATTCAAATCTGCATGCAGACTTTCGTAAATTATTGGAAAAACTAAAAAGGTACATTCTAATTTTATAAATCTTCAGAAATTTTTTATTTCTAAATATAGGGTATAAATAGTGGTGGTGGTAGCAATGATGATGTGATAGAATCTGTTGCTATCTTAGCTGGGTAACTATAGCACTTTATACCTCTTTCTCCTAGCACATATAACACATATTTGTAGTTTATTTATGTACCTGTCTCTTATAATTGTGATCCCTTTGATGACAGACTCTATGTCATCCATCTTATCTTGGTGCTGAGCATCTGCCTGACATGTTGTAGATAGTCACTGTACATTTGATGGATTGCATTTTGTTAAAGGATAAAAGGAAAGAACTCCATCATATCATGACTTTAGTATTTACCAGGCTCAAGGAACTATACTAAATCTCATGTTTAGCTAAAGCCATTTAGACACAGACCCTATCTTCATACTTCTTACAGTGGGCTAATTTAGAGAATTTGAGTGTTTATTGGCACATGACTCTGAGCTTCCCTTTCCTTGTGGTCTGGGTGTTTAAGGGCACATTCCTGAAGGCTGACGCATGATTTTGAGTTTGGGAGAGGTGACTTTAACCTAGTCATAAAGCCAGCTCTGATATCCAGATTGCATCTAAAACACATATTGGCTTGTGTACAGTTTCATGAGAATTTGGTTTCTAGGCATGCTTTGATAGACCAAATATCCATAATGCTAAAGAATTTAGTCATGTGGGTATTCAGAGGAGGGGAGGAACATTGTTAAATTGTGCAGCAACTTTATACTTCAATTACATAAGCAAAGAAAAAGTAAAGTTAAAAACCATACTGTGTCCTACAATACTTGTAAAATCATGTTCATTAAATATTAGAAAACATTGTGACATACCACAGATAACTCTCAAATCATCTTAATTGTTCTTGTTATTTCATATAAGAAATCACAAGTCAATTAAATAAAAGATTGCTCTGTTTTAAAAAGGATACATGCTTTGGTTTTATACAGTTTTTGAAATTTCGAGGATCAAAATGATTTTAAAATATTATGAACTATAAAAAAGTAATTGAATTTACTCTATTCCAAGTGTCTAATTATGAGCATTGGTAAGCTATTCATGAGCTGTGTCCATTCCACAGCAAATATGTGCAGTTGGCAGCATTTCTTTCAAAGGCAGCTCAACCATTGGCCTCTACATTAAACAAAAGGAACAATTTGACATGTGATAAGGATCTCTAGAAATAGTTTTTATTTTAAAAATTTAATAAGTTAGGTTATATGTCTATTAGAGATAAAAATCTATAAAAGATGCCTAAACTCAATTATTGTAAAATTCAGGATCACTATATTATGTATCTTTACACAGTATATTTTCACTTCCAATCTAGAGATCAACAACAGTAACAACAAAATAGCTGACACAAACCCTAATGCTGCCAGAATATTAGCTCTCAGAAAAACAAACAAATAAACAAAAAGCAAAGTACAAACCCAAATATAGCCTTTTGTTAGATTTTGAAAGTAAAAAATTAAAACTACCACAGACATTGTTTGAAATAAGATTTACCAGAGATAAAGCCAAATAAAGCATGGGTGGTAGGGATAATAAAGGGGGAGAAAGAAGAATGAGAATTGACTTGTGAATATCACTGTGCTGTTTTGAGTTGTTATTGTTGAGTATTATTGTTTAAATACAAACCTCTACATGTATGTTTAACTTATTTCTCTTGCTCTCAGTTTAGACTGTAAGCTTGGAAAGGGCAAGAATTATTTATATAGATAGAAATATGGGTATAGATTTATAGATCTATCTATATATCATATATATATATGTATATATGATTTGAAGTGTGTGTGTGTGTATGTGTGTGTGTGCACGTGTGTATCTCCATGATTGTGTTAACATATCCTTTGGGCTATTTGCTGAACTAAAGTGTGGGTAGAGCAAACCTTCTGCAGTTTTACAAGAAAAGACCTGTGGTTGTAAATCAATACTTTCCTTCACAGTCTCATCCACACATTGAAATTGTATCACATCAGTTATGATACATTTGGAGGTGAAGAAAAATGATAAAACAGAGAGATTAGTTAAATCTATTTGTGGATTTTGTGAAGGAAATGTAATCCTGCTGTTCATCAACATACTAGTCTTTACTTATTCATTCATTCATTCATTCATTCACTAATTCATTCATCTGTATTTACTGAACTTTTATCTAGTGCTATAGGTCCTGTGTTTCCTGAAATAAGAGCTTCAACATGAGTGATACTTTTCAGTGGCTAATGAATTACTCATTTTATCTGAATAAAAAAAAAAAGGAGTTGCAAATAAATAGAAAGATATCCCTTATTTATGAATTGGAAGACATAATATTATTAAGATATTGATAATACCCAAAATCATCTATAGATTCAAAACTATCTCTATCAAAATCTCAATGACTTTATTTTTGCAAATAAAGAAAAAAATCCATCCCACAATTCATATGGAATCTCAAAAGATTCCAATTGCTTAAACAATCTTGAAAAAGAAGAACGAAATTGAAAATCTCACATTTCCTGATTCAAAACTTACTACAAAGCTACAGTAATCAAAACAACATGTTACTTGCATAAGGATAGACATATAGATCGATGGACTAAAATAGATAACTCAGAAATAAACCCTCACATGTATGGTCAAGTGACTTTTGACAAAGGTGCGGAGACCAGTCAATGGGGAAAGGACAGTCTTTCAACAAGTGGTAGATGTGAAAGAATGAAGTTGGGCCTTTAACTTACAAAATGTACAAAAATTAACTCAAAATGAATTAAAGATCTAAACGTAATATAAAACTCTTAAAAGAAAACATAGAGAAAATCTTCATGACCTTGGATTTGGAAATAATTTCTTGGACATGATATTAAATGTATAGGCAACCAAAGGAAAAAATAGAAGTTGGACTTAATTATAATTGAAAATCTTGTGCATCAGAGAACAATATTAACAGAATGAAAAGGCAACCCACAGAATGGGAGAAAATATATGCAAGTCATATATCTGATATAGGGATTAATATTAAGAATATAGAAAGTTACAACTTAACAATGAAAAAGAATAAACAATGCAACTAAAAAATGGGTAAAGGACTGAATAAATATTTCTCCAAAGATCTACAGATGGCCAATAAGCTCATGAAAAAGTGTTTAACTTACTAATCATCAGGGAAATGCAAATCAAAACCACATTGAGATACCATTTCATACTGATCAGGATGGCTATTTTCAAAATGAAACAGAAAATAACAAATGTTGGTGAGGATGTGGAAAAATTTAAACATTTTCCCACATTGCATTGCTGGTGGAAATAGAAAATGGCACTGTCACTGTTGAAAACTATGATGATTTCTAGAAAAATTAAACATAAAATTGTTGTAAGATCCAGCAATTCTACTTCTAGGTATATACCCACAACGACTGAAAGTAGAGACCCAAATAGATATTTGTACATCAATATTCCTAGCAGCATTATTCACGATAGTCAAAATGTAGAAAAAATTTAAATGTCCACTGATGGGTAAATGGATAAATAAAATGTAGTGTATATGTATATATAATATATATAATATAGATATATAAATATATAATACCATGGAATATTATTTAACCTTATAAAGGAGTGAAATTCTCATATACTACAACATGGATGAACATTAAAGGCATTATGCTAATTAGAAGTTAGACACTAAAGTAAAATATTGTATGATTCCACTTATATAAGGTATATATCATAATCAAATTCATAGAGAAAGTAGAAAGTGGTGGTTGCCAGGGGCTGACAGGAGGAGAGAATGGGAATTATTGTTTAATGGATAGAGTTTTAGTTTGGGGAAATGAAAAAAGTTCTAGAGATGGATGGTGGTGATGGTTACACAACAACATGAATGTACTTAATGCCACTGTACTGTATACTTAAAATGGTTAAAATGGTAAAATTAATGTTATGTATATTTTACCCAAACAAATAAGCAAACTATCAGTAGCTAAATGAATGAAATAAAACCGTAAAAGTTCATGGAGTTCCTCAGAAGAGAAGAGCTCCACGCTAGCAAGTGAAAAGGCAAGTCATTGTTCAGATTTTAATAAAGAGGTATCACCGCTGAAAGACAATATTTCACAGGTGTGGCTTGAATCACCAGGATTGCCAGTTTAAATATAAAAACTCACCCATTTTAATGTGTGTACTGTAATATTACTGAAGAGAAATCAAGAACTTACTTTTTTTCTCTCCTATTTTAGTTGTATACAATTTTCAGAGCTCTTATATGAGAAATGCCTTTTGAATTTATGGATTAACAACTATACTCTTCTTGCATGTTATTTAAAAAAAAAAAATCAAAGTTGTTGCTAAGAAGTAAAAAATGATCGATGCCACCAGGAGATGTTTTTTTCAAGGAGAGGAAACTAGTTCTTATTGAAGAATAAGTTGGTATGCAACCCAGAACACAGTTGGAAATCTTTGGGTATGACTAATCTCAATTATTAATACCTTAATAAGTTCCTGCTGTTCTGATTAACTAACCTATAAACTCAGAGGTGACTGAATTAAACAGAATAGAATGCTTGTGTAGTATATGTTATGAAATTAGATCCTAATAAACATTTGCAGTAGTACCCACTTCTACAAAAGTTTAAAGGAGACTGTAGAAAGGTTAGACTATTAGCACAAATAACTTTTCTGAACAACTCAGCATTGAACTGGAAGGCAAATGCCTGGAACTGCCTGGAACGAAGACAGAGACATTCTTTTCCTAAGAAGAGGCCTTGGGACTCCATTCCTCTGAACCGAAACTCCATTGATCTACAGGCCAGTCCAAATCTGTTTTCCTCCCACTTGTAATATAACTCTTGCTACTTGGGAGGAGAATAAACCACAGAAAGGACAAATTTTTTCCCTTTGATTTTTATTTCAATTAAATGTATAATTTTATGTGTGTGTGTTTTGCTCATTATTTTCTCCCTGATATTCCTAACTATTTTTAAATTATGTGACGGGTAGAAAAGAAAAAAAAGCCTTTTGCAAAAAAATACACATAGTACTTTGTGCATTATGGGGTGAAAATGGAAACACTGAAATTACATAGATTCTTTTTTCCAATTTTTTGAGGGTAAAAAGTTTTGTTTTTAAAAGCAATGATTTGTCCTGAAAATCCTCAAATCCTGAGGAAAAAGTACTACAATTTTAAGAGTACTCTTTATTTCCTGGAAAGAAAGTAATAACAGAAATAACTTCCTGTCAATTAGAATAGTGTTTCTCAATTTTTATTAGTGTATCAGAATCACCTAGGAAGCTTGACAAATATTGGTATCTTGGCCCCACCCTAAGTCTGAATCAGCATTTATGAGTTACTAATATTTATAGCTTTGATAATTTCCCTAGTGATTCTGATTCACCAAAGACTGAGAACTATAGATTTAGGGTGTCTTTGACATTCTGAAAGACAGGTAGTTAACGTCATGCAATTTTTCTACTCTAAAGCTGAATGGAGTTTTTTTGGGCCCCACTTTTTGTATTAACATCAGTTAGTGTTACCTACATTGACCAAAGTTCATGAATATGTAAAAATACCAACTAGAGAACTGTTGAAACTACCTAAAGAGACTATATAGGCATCTCATACTTTTAGTCAGTAGTTGGACCACTCTACAACTACACAAGAAGAACAAAGAAGCAGATACAATTTTATTTGCAATAGAAAAATCTACTACATGATGTGGTAAATAGAAAATTTCCATATGTAAATCTTAAAGGGCTTTTTGATGAGCTTAAGTAAAGAGGAAATCTCTTTGTTATAAATATTTTCTTGAAGCAAGTTGAAAAATTCTGGCAACATCTAAATTGAGTTTCATGAGATTAATTAGGATATTGAGGTAACTGGGAGGCATTGGATCTAAACTTTATCTTATGTTATCCGTCATGAAGACATAAGTTTTTCTTTAGACTAATAGCATTTCCATGTAAACACATATGAAATTAAATCTACTTCTGATTTCATTCTCTCTATTCCCTCAAGACTTGTTCTTTAAGTAGTTACCAAGCTGCATGATTAGTTTTGGAACAACATCTCCACAAATACAGATTTATAATAGGGAGAAGTGTTAGTATATAAAAACTCAATCTCTAAAAAAAAAAGTAAGGTGAGGTTATTTCCCATTTTCCAAACAAGGCCTATGGCAGTCTTAGAAAGCTTTTTCTAGAAAACATAGAAAGCTTTTATAGAAATAGAATTATTTTATTTTTCCAAATGTTAAAAATCATAACATCAAAGCTATTCAGCAAATTCTTTCTTTCCTTTTGCTTTTCTAGTTATAAAATGTCTGCAAAATGTTAAATTTGGGCTCTTGGTTTTTTGGCACAGTGTATGGGCTAAATTCAGCCATCATGATGCTTCTTGCTTATACAATAGTGATAACAACAGCTGGAGCTCCTAGAAACCACCTTCAACATTAATTTCTTCTTTCTTGCTTCAGTTAGCATTTTGATTCTGTCTCTAATGACTCCAGGTCTGACAGTGGCAGAGTCAGTGCGCATTGCTGACTCCACCTAACAGAACAGATTAGGACGATAAATCTCAGGGTATGAACCGCTTACAGACATCCTTTGTTTAGATATTTTCTGTGTTGTAATTACAGATGAATATACTCTCCAGGTTCCTTTATGCTCTGGGGAAATCATATGTATGTTTGAGAAGCTTGGTCACTCTACACTTACATGTTCCTATCAAGGCTTCTTTCCCCCAGATTTTAATAAATTCACCAGCTCTTTACTAGAGAAATTCATTAGTTTGATGAAGTCAAATGGAAGGTGATTTTTAGATTCATACTTTCCATCTATTACAGAGCAAGTAAACAGGAAGTTGGAAGTCCACAGTAGTTTGTTAAAATGACTTGCTTTTTGGTTAAAATTGAAGCTAACTGTTCTGCTACCAAAAGATTAAGAAATAAGTAAAGATTATTATAAATTTCTCCTTTAGCTGTCCATTATTTTATTATATGTACATGGAAAGTAATCTTTTGCTGGTCTACAGTCATGTTCCACTTAATGATAAGGATATGTTCTGAGAAGTGCATTGTTAGGGGATTTTGTTGTGTAAACATCATAGAGTGCATTTACACACACCTACTACACACCTAGGCTGTATGGGATAGCCTATTTCTTCTAAGCTACAAAGTTTTATAGCATGTTACTATACTGAATACTGTAGACAATTGCAATACAATGGTGGATATTTATATATCTAAACATATCTAAACATAGAAAAGGTACGGTAAAAATATGACATAAAAGATAAAAATGGTACACTTGTATAAGGTATTTACCTTGAATGGAGCTTGCGGGTGGGAAGTTGCTCTGGGTGAGTCAATGAGTGAGTGATGGAATGTGAAGGCCTAGGACACTATTGCACACTACTGTAGACTTTATAAACACTTTACACTAGGCTACACTAAATTTGTAAAACAACATGAGATTAAATTAAGCACAAGAAAAATAATGAAATCAAGAGATGTGGTAAACATTGCTGTGTGAGGCTGTTGCTGACGTAACAAGGCTTACTGTTTTACAGCAACCTTTTTTATAATTAGAAAGAGGATGTTTTAAAGTAATGATAAAAAGTATAGTACAGTAAATACATAAACCAAAAACATAGTTGTTTGTTATCATTATCAACTATTACATACTGTACATAATCGTATGTGTTGTACTTTTATATGACTGGCAGTGTAGTAGATTTATTTACACCAGGATAATCATAAACACATGAGTAATGCATTGCATTATGATGTTATGATGGCTACAACATCGCTAGGTGATAGGAAATTTTCATTATAATCTTATGGGACCACTGCTATATATGCAGTCAGTCATTGGCCATATCTCAATTTCGAATACTCTAGCTTTGTGAGTGTATTTGTGCGTGTGCGTGTGCGTGTGTGTGCGTATGCATCTGTGTGTGTGTGTGTGTGTGTGTGTGTGTGTGTGTGTAACTCTGATTTCCAGAATTAATGAAGATAACTTATCTTTGATTCATTTAGTTCTTTTTCTGGGGTTTGTCTTTTTCTTTTGTTTGGAACATATTTCTAAATCGCCTCATTTTGCCTAACTCTCTGTTTGTTTCTGCATATTAGATAGATCAGCTATGTCTCCTGGTCTTGAAAGAGTGGTCCATCTTGGTGTGACTTTTTCTTTACATGCTTAGCCGTAGAAAATCTATTCTGTTGGTCTTCAGGTCATTCTCAGCTATAGTTGTTCTAAATGTGGTTGTAGTTTTGGTGTGTTTGTAGGAGGAAGTGAGCTCAAGATCTTTCTACTCCAGTATCTTAACCTTCAGCAAAGTAATATAGTATTTTTGATCCCACACTGTCTTAAGGTTAAATCTTTGTTTTTCTATTTAATAGTTAAATGGCCAAGTTCAAACCAACTTAACTATTCTGAACTTCTGCTTCTTTGCTTCTAGAAAAGGGAATAATAAATCTAACTCAGTTAAGTTGTCCTAAATAAAATAGGTAGAATATTTAAAATATCTAAAACTTTGGTGTGAACAAATAAAGCCTAATAAACTTTACAATATTGCTTGTATTTTCAAAGAGAATAAAATGGAATGTATAAATGGCAAATAACTTAAATTCTATTAATAAAGGAACATTTATGTAAATTAAGGACACACTAAATATGAGAAATTATATAGTTATTAAAAAGAATAAACTAGATCTATATTTATTGATCCAGAGATACGTCAATGATTTACTTTTCCGTGGCAAAAACACAAGTTGCAAACTAATGTATATATCAGAATCCCATTATGTAAAAAGCATTAAGACAGACCATATGCATGTGTTTACATTTGGAATATTTATATGAGCACAGAGAACATGAGAAAGGTATATTTACTCACTTCACCAGCTTCATGTATTCACTCAAGTGCCACTTTCTCAGGAAGGTATTTCCTGATGGCATTATTTAAAACTGTTCACTTGTTACACACCCCTGTCGTAGCCTTTTCTATCCCCTTCCTTGTTCTATTTTTCTCCATAGCTCTTATCATCTCTGATGTAATATTTATTGTACTTATTTAGTTTTAAAAGGTTTCTCTTCCTCCACTAGAATGTAAGCTCCAGAATGCAAGCAGGTATTTTTGTCTGTTTAGTTCACACAGCAAAATAAATTAAAAACAACCACCTTTGTCATAACAGTTACCAGTCAATAAATATTTGTTGAATTAATACATAACAGAAACTGTTGTGGTTGCTGATCTTAGGAAAAGAGAGCAGTAGGGGTGTGTGTGATGATTACATTTTACTTTATTTTATATACCTGGTTGTGTTTGCATTATGTGAGATGTACAAATTGCTTTTGAAATCTAAAAGAACAATCTAATAATTTATTAAAGAGCAAAACTCCAAGTATACATCCTGGCATTACTTGATGCTTAGTGAGTGATTATTCCTTTCCTCCTTCACAAACTCCTCCTCACCCCCTACTCAGCCTGCCACATATACTCTCCCTCCCCCTCTCCCTCTGTGCTCAGGAAGGGCTTTTCTATGTCTTTTAAAATTTAGTGTAAATTTTAAATGACATGTTAACTTTCTTAAGGTTGTTTGCATTTAATTGTATTGCCAATTTGTTTTGTTCTCCTTTGGCAGTGACAAAATGGATCTCTGGGGCAGGCTAGGGGTATATTTGGTTTCTAGGGTAGCAGAGTGATGATGGATGAAAATGGAGGCAATGAGGAGGTAGAGGAGGAGGAGGTGGTTGTGGCCTGGGCACGGCAGATGCCAGGAGCTGGACCCTAAACTAGTAGAGAAGGGGCTGGCTGCTGAGGATTGCTTGATACTAGGGGCAAAGAGATTGATGTAGAGAAATGGGGGCGAATGATGGGTTTCTGGCATCTATTTTTATTACCTCCTGGTTATCACAGAATCATAGACTAGAAGGTTTGTGTTAGTACTTAGTTTATTGCCCTCAGGTTCTAGACAAGGGAACTGAGACCTCAAAACTCATCCTCCTACCTCTTACACAGACATTTCAAAAGCTAGTTGTCCTTGGGGCTCACTATCTCTTCTTCCCAGGGGGACAAGTATGCAGTATTCAGAACTTGGGGTAATGCACAGTTCTAATGCCCTGGGCTGCTGAGGAAGTAGCCACTTCTATGAGTAACTAATGTTTTAATGATTCTAAGCCTACCAGTGAAATGTAGGTGGTACACAAGCTACCCTTTTCTAATAAAAAATCTGAAACCTGATTGTAGAACCAAAAGATGCTATTAAGTCTGATTTGAGAGATCCTGAAACACATCCTGCAGGAAGTCCAATTCAAGGCAAGGTTTATGAACTTGAACCTGAGTCCAGTGGTCAGGTGGGAATAATCTCAGCATGATATTAAAAAGTCTTTCACAAGTCTCCACTACCATATACACTTAAAAAATTGTTTTTTGACTGAATCTCACTGACGACTGGTACTTCTTACCAACATAAACTTTGGGAGATTTTTTGCTTTACTTAAACCTATTTGTGTTTCTTTGTGGGCCTTATGAATGCCAGGCTGGAAAGAACAGGTAGCTTAAGAAACATGTTCTCTGAACCTTCACCAGCAGTCTGAAAAGGAAATGAATGTCAAGATCTGCTGTATAAGATAATAAAGTTGATTAACAGAAAACACTCATGAGTGAGAACACTGGGACAGGAAGCAGCAATATACCGTGACTGGTGAGGCAAAGCTGAATGTCAGTGCTTAATTGTAAAGCTGGAAGCCATTATCTTCTGGCAGCAATTCCCCCTGTGACTTTGTTTGTTTTATAAAAAATTATTAAAGCAGTGGGAGAACATTGTACTAGGTAGGAAACACTGCCTCTGACAGAGACTCTCTCCTGCCCACTGTGGCACCATGGCTTGGTGATGCCTGCTTTAGAAGGCTGGGAAGTTTGAACTGAGATTGAGAACATGGAAGGGGCCTATCTCCAATGGGAGGCACCTCTAGGCTTCTAATCACACATGTCTGGATGTGTAGGGATGGGATTAGACCTTTGCCGCTAGCTGGCTGTGAGATCCAGAGCAAATTAAGCTGACCAAACCTACTGGGCAGCTATGAGAAAGAGTCTCTCAGACCACTTACCTCAAAGAGAGTAATTGAATCTGGGTCCCAGCTTCTAAAATTTATCACACGACTACTAAAGCAGACTTATCGCTGGGAGACAAGGGACACCTTGGTGACCTTGGCTCAGGGACCTCCCTGATTGATCATTCTTAGCTCAGAGACTTCTTGATGATGTTGGAGAACTTCCTTAGATCTCACAGTGTTTTGGATGCTTTCTCCCTCCCTCCTTCACCCAGGGGAGACATGACGCGTGGTGTGATGCCTCTCCCAACTTCTCAGCTCCTTTCTTATTTCCTCTCACACAAGCCTCTTCTTAATAAAATCCTTGCAGTTTTAATCCCAGCTAGGCATCTGTTTCTAGCTGGCCTTAGACTAACAAAGCCTCATTTTCCTTGTTTATAAAATAGAGAGCACTCTTTCATGCCTTCTTTGCATGGGTATTATAAAGATTAAATGAGACAACGTATGAGGAACATTGAAAACAATCCTGGCATCAGCAGCTGATCATATAAATAGTAGCTGTTTCATTGAGCGGCATGTGAGTTGAATCACAGCCCAGAAGCTGTTGGAAACCTGTGTTCCCAGTATGTATAAAAGCCGAGACTGTGACAGAAAGGCACATTCTCCCACCTACCTCATGGGTTCTGACATATTGAAAAGTCAAATACTCATCTGACACATTTCTAGTATTCTAGGAAGTTGATTTTTTTTTTCAGGATGGTATAGAACTATCCAAAAAAGGTTAAAATCTCTTTTGTGAAGTATGGAAGGAGATTAGTTCTCTGGCCCTTTGAATCTGAATTCCAGTGAACACATCACCTCTTCCAATAATACCTGAATTAAAGTCAGGCTCTGATTGTGTTCTCTGTTAAATTAGTGAGCAAGTGGAGGGCGTGGGAGCTGGGGCTTCCTGTGCATGACCTGACTGTGTGGTAGTGTAGTCCACCATCCAAGTGATTGTCAAGTGATGCAAAACAGCTCTGCTTTCAGCCTGGTACAGGGGGTGAGAATCTCATTTTTATCAGATTTATTCCAGACAACTAGGAGCCATAGGAATCTATATTTAATTATAGAAAAATAATCAAACTTAGAAGTGTGAGATATCTCTGAAGCACAAATGTATGATGAATATATCAAGGGCTACATTTTTCCAGGCAAACAGACATTTTCAAAAGGCCAACTGGCAGAAAAGAAATCGGTACTAGTGACCAGCAGTGTTAACATGATCAATGAGGTATTAGGCACATCTCTGACCAGCAATTCTGCAGGGGAATGGATTGTTGAAAGGAGAGTTAAACCTTCAGCATAGTTACATTTGTAAGTCTAAATTAAAGGCTTTCTTTATTGATGTCCACTGTATGCACCTTCTTCCTTTAGCCATTTAGCTTTTCTTTTCCTGCTGCTTCAAAGGCATAATTTTCACCAGAAATAAGTTTTACTCTGCAGTTCTCACAGTCCAAGTGTTTTTCATATCACTTTGGCTTTTGACCTTGCACCAGTCACAGTCTTTGTTTATGCATGTGCCACCCAGCAGGATGTTAACATAAGTGTTCTCTGTGCCCAGGTGGGGAGCAACCCTTTGCATGACTGTCATAGAGCCAGATGGTCCTGTGACTTAGTACTCAGTCTAAATGTGTCAGAAACTTTAACCCCTATTGTACATCCATTAGAAAAAGGTTCACAGAGGCTGGTTATTAATATTCATTTTTAGTCTAATTTGGCAGTACCAAATGGAATCTAATTGCAATTTTTTTTTTTCCTCAAAGGCAAGAGCTTTGGGCCATCAGTGTGAAAATGTAAGTATTCACGGGAGCCCTGAAAAGAAATTTGGTCATTTCTTCCCATTACAAATGAACAAACCAAGGAGAAGGGAATATGGACAGGTGGGGCTCAGAGATGGCTGATCCCCTCGGGGCTCACTCTGGCTATCCTAGCGTCTGGTGGGCTGGCTTGCACAACTTTAGGTTGAACATTCCATCTGAAGCGGTGTAAAATAGGCTTTCCTGCCACAATGTGGAATCAGAGAATTCTAGAACTGCCAGGGAGCGTTTGGGCTTATCCTCCCAGTTCTCAGAGGTTGGGAGTAGGGCTAACTAAGTAAGTGACTCTCCTGGGGTCTCACAGTTGGTTATCTCTGCAGCGTTCCACAGATTCAGAAAGTGAAGCCAAGAACACAGCCCACTGCTCCCAAGTATAGTGCTTATCACAGACCAGGCTGCCTTCCTATTCTGTTACACTTCAGTGAAATTAATTTTTAAATCATTTTTTAGCAATATTTAATTTTTCCAATAATTTAGTGATAATACTTAATTCTGTCAACTAATACTTAATTGATCAATACTTAATTCTTAATTTTAAATATAGTAATATTTGAATTTTAGTGTGGGCAGAACATTTGCATCATTTTTCTCTTCCTTGTTGTATGCTCTTTCTCATAGCAAGGATTTGTAATTAGTTTCTAAACCATAAAGAAGTCAGATCCTCCTATCAGGAAGACCTTTGTACTGTAAAGTTCTTCTCTGGGGACGGCATTCCCTTGGGTCAATTTCTATAACAAAAATCATTCCCCTGACTTTCAGATACAGCTTTACTTGGCCCAAAGTGGCTAGATTAGCAGGATTAGATGGCCTTTGCAGTTCATTTTGTGTCTCAGGGCACTCATCAGACTGTATCCTTGGAACCAGAGGACTCAGCAAGGCACTTCTGGTTGTTTCTCGAAGCTTTGAAAATATTTCATAATGTAGGCATGTGTGGATACGTATCTGTAGTTAGCTAACAGTTACCGAGTACCTTACTATGTGCCAGGCTCTGAGCTAAGTACTTTACAATGTTTATCTCACCTGGGGGTATTGTATTATCATCCCCATTTTATGGATAAAGAAACCGAGGCCTTTGAGAATTTAGGTGACTTGCCTAAAGTTGCACAGCTAGTTAGTGGCAGAACTGATCTTCTGAGTCCTAAAATCATATTTTTAAACTGAATGCTCTGCTGTTTTTTTGGGAAGGAGGTACAGTCTGTCTCACATCCAGGTCTGAAGTTCTCTGAGGTCTGAAGTTCTCAACTTCTAAATCATCAAGACTCACTTACTCTTCATAAAAAAAGCAAGTACCCACCTTATGTTGCCTAATGTGTCCAGGCTCTGACAACTATAAAAAAAAAAAAGAAAGAAAGAAAATAAGAATTTCCTTCTTTCCCAGAACTAATTGCTTTAGTATTTCTTTCATCTACATTTCAGGGGCAACGGAGATATTTAAGAAGGAGCTTAATCTCACGCAGAAACTTACCTCTGAACTAAGGGGAAATGTAATTTTTCCCTTTAATCTAACGTCTTAAAAAATGATGGATGAGCTGTCTCTTCTCACATTGTGAATCTTCATATGCAGAGAGAAAATTCTAAACTGACATTCCATTAGTTGAGATCTCCTAAGAGCAAAATTCTCATAGAGTTAGTCCGCTTCACTGTGCTTTATTTTGTGGACCTAGACATTGTTAGTAATTAGGAAATAATTTACTAAGAAATGAACCTTTAGCAGATAAAAAAAGAGAAAGGAACATATACTGGTATTCCTTTTACAGATGATTCTAAAATTGCTTCAGTGGTTTCTGCTGTATTACAGGTTAGCACAATTTTGTTTGGTAGAATTAAGACACTTTTTTTGTATTTATAATATTGTAATGATAATCCTTAGTGTATATTTAAAAATAGTCCAATATGGTCTCTTGTGAAATGTATGTATGGTTTAATAATAGAAATGTTCATTAAATATAAATATTAAAGTAATAGAGTAAAGAAAAAAAGATATGACAATATCGATAACTACCAAAAAACATTTAGTAAAATTCAACAATCATTCCTAATAAAAATTATTGGAAAGAGGAAGAGAAACACCCTTCACATTAAACACACACACACACACACACACACACACACACACACACACACACACACACATTCACACACACAATTCAGAAATTAACATCAGATACATTTAATAGTTAAACATGAAAAGAAGTCCATTAAAGTAAGACCAACACTAGATTGACCACTATCAATGCTGTTATTTAACTTAGCCTGAACTTTTGAAAAAAAACTAAAGCATAAATTATCAATAGACATCCTATATGTTGGTTTTATTAGTTAGACTAACAGCATTTTTGGTGGTCTTGGTATGTTTTATAAACTCAGCAGTTTATTAAGGACCTATGGAGGGTTATGAAATTGGAGGAAATATCAGAACTGAATATTCAACATTTTACTACTCACTGCCTTGACTGGGCCCCTCACAGCTGTTTGGCAGCAATGTGGCTGTGCCTGGTGTACTGGCATTTTGGTTCTCTATGATAGACTTTGCACTTTTGCTTCTCCAGATCAGAATAGCAACCCTAGTTTATCTTTTCAATAAAGTTATTGGCTCCACATCAATGTCTCAGCCAATCTCAACCTCAGCACATTCACAGTACAGTTTTAGCAATGAGATCTAAACATGTTATTCACAGGGAGAAGTGATACAGCGTAGTGGTTAAGAATGCAAGTTCTTTGGAATCTGACAGTCAGGATCCTAATCTTGCCTCTGTCAGTTACTAGCTTTGTGACTCAAGGCTTGTTACTTAACCTCTCTGTGCTTCAAAGCCCTCATCTATAAGATGGAAATGACAATATTAATAATATCTATTTCATAGTTTTGTTGTAAGGATTAAATAAGTTAATATAAGTAAAGTGCTACAAAGTGTTTGCCACTCATAGTCATAAAGCTTTTTAAGAAAGTGACTGAGCTGGGTAATGTAGTGCATTTGTGTATAATGCATTAACACTTCCTTGTACAACTTCTATAAATAATCCTCACTGCTGACCATCCTGACTGTACTAGAAGTTAGGTTGAGCCACCCCTTCACATATGTCATGGTCACAGGGATGCTAAAGATTGTGTAGTAGACCAGAGGGCAGGGGAAAGGGGGGAGGTAGCTGGGGTAAAAGGGGTCAAGTATGTCGTGACAGAAAGAACTCTAACTACGAGCTGTGAACATACAATGCAAATATATACATGATTTATTGTTGAACTGTACACTTGAAACTTATTATATTTCATTAACCAATATCATAATAATATAAATAAACAAACAAACAAACAAATGAATAAATAAAGATTGTATAATCCAATTCTCATTTTACAGATGAGGAAGCTACAATCTAGAAAGATGAAGTCACTTACCTAAGCTCACAAATTGGCAGCAAATTCAGAGTTGATATGTGGTTGGTTACATAAACACCAAACAATCTAAATGTTATATTATTACCACTCTTTTAATGAAGTTTAGGCTCATAAAACAATAAAAGAAATAAACAATAAAATCACCCAGTCTTACTAGGCTATTTCCCTTGTGGGAGGTTTGAATGTGACATATTTTCTAATTCTAAATTACTTGAAATATGTAAGCAAAAGAAATAATGACAAGCATTTTCAGATTTTTTTAGAATTTATTATTTTAATTTCTTAAAACTGAATGCAAAGTGCAATAGTCTTTTGTTTCACATCTTCCTTGGTCTCACACAAGGTCAGATTCATTTAATATTTGATAAATGTTGAAGGGAATGTAATTTCGTCACCTATAGCTCATGTAATATAAATGTTAAATCCAGTGTCCCAACTCTCAGAACAAAAAAAGAACCAAAATTCTCTAGTAATAATCCTTCCCAAGCATTATTTCCCAAGAGATTCTATATTGGTCCCATGTCACACTAAATTTGCTTCTATAATCATCATTTTTATTTCCATTCTTATTATCCATTTTTAAAAATATGATGCTGACTTCCAGCACAGATTCCTTTTTTAAATGCTATATTAAACACTAGAGGCAAGTTTCTAACTGATGTGGAAGATGGTCTTAAACAGAAATTGTTTTAATGTTCATAGCTACATTCAACTTTAAGGCACAGAAAATACTAACTCTCTGTGGAAGATCCATCATTTATTATTTGGTAATTATAAAACTGGCTAAAGTAGGAAATTGAAAGCCAGATCTTAAAGGTGATCAACCACAATTATTTTGTACTGAAATTGCAAAACACACTAGTCTAGCTCCCTGATTCCCTGCAGTAAACAATTATCAAATCATCACCACAATCTTATGATAGCCTTGTCAGAAAAATCCTTTGACCCATTCATTGATGCCTAAAATCTACAATTAAAGACTTATTCGTCAGGTCATTGTTTTCCAAGTTTGGTTATTTTTTAGAGCCACCTGGGTTTCTTAATCCCACCTGATATCTGCTGAATTAGAACCTTCAGGGGGAAGATTTAGGAATGTGCATTTTCACAAGGATTCAAGATATTTCTGGGGGGGTATTATGTTTGAAAAGTTCTGCTTTGATTTAAGATTTATGTTCTCTTATTAAGTGGCACATCTCTGGCAAATTCAAGATGGTTAAACTCTTTAGTGAGCTATTTACAGTTAAACCTGTGTGATACTATCCTAGAAAAATTCAAAAGCAAGAGCTGTGAACACCATTACTGAAGCAGAAAGAAGGGTGAAGCGGGAAGACAAACTTCCACAATGGTGCCCAACAATGGGCCTGTAGCCACTCAGTATCAACAGGGTAGGAGGAAATTCAGCTCTGTTCATGCTTTCTTCTGGGACACTCAGCCTTGTGATACTATCTGGAATAAAAATGACTGGATGGCTTAAAGTCTGCATATTTTTATTAGAGTTTATAATAAAATAGGTGATCCTTTTTGGAAAAAAGGATAAGCAAAATAAACTAATTTTTATGTATGTTTTATATACACTGAGGATGTGAGAACCTGATTGCTTAGGTAAATTATACACTAGAGGTTTTTTTCTTAGTTTAAAAAAATAATATTGTAGTGTAAAATAGTTTCTAGGGTATTCTGGTGTGTTTGTGTTTTGTTCTAAATTTGTATGACATTATATATTGAAATTCAAAGTATATGTTTCCTTTGAGTAACTGTGGCAATGCAGGATCTGAGCTCCCTTTAGATGAGGTCTACGATACATGAGTGAACCTCTCAATACTGGAATGAGAGAGTAAAGATTGTATTAGATAATCTAGCAAAGTCTTTTCCAGTAATAAACGAACACATGGACAATCAAACAAATATTAAGCATCTGTGTTCGTGTCTATACTTCTTCAAGAACATCATCATATTTGGACTTTTTATAATACAATAAAACCAAAATTATTTGTACATGAGATGTAAGAGGTTCATTTTTAAATGAATTTTTAAAATTTTTGAAGACATTTAATTTCAGATAATTATGTCTAAATCTAAAATTTGAACAGAGCATGAAATGATTAATGCAGGTACAGGCCTTATCATCCAATATAACTTTTCTTTAAATTATAAAGAACAGAAAATGTATTTTTAATTTTTAATTCTCTATTTTATGATTTGTATTGTTCTTTGAATCAATCATACACAATGTTAAATGATATCAAACTACAGAGCTAAGTTAGAAATCAAAACAGTTTAAATGACCTGAGACAATATGATAAAGAATAAATAGACAAGTAGATAAATAGATAGATGAGTGGTTTTTCAGCAGGAGACAGGACACAATCTCTTTCATATTTCATAAATAGCACAATATTGTTGGTCTGAAAAATGGACTCAAAAGGAGATAGAAGACCAATTTTAACAATGACTTGGCAAAGAGTGAACAGTATCTCCCTAAAATTCATGGCACAAAGAGCATTTTGAGCAAGAGGACCTGGTGGTGACCTCACTGAGAGGTAAGCTTACCCTGTGCCAGAGATGTAGTATCAGTGTTTGTATTTGACATTGACTATTAGCCTCCATTAGCTCGTACAGCATGACATCACAAATTAGGGCTGACTAAAGAATTTTAGTCCAGGTTTCTCTGACTCTAAAATCACAGCACTATACGTATGTGCTTTTGTGCGTTTTCATATTCCATGTACATCATATGGTATTCTAATTAAACTCTGAGAATTGGCAAAGCCGTTAATATTAGTAACATACTTTATTACATGAATTCATTGCCAATAGGAATGATATGGCTACATATCGTAAAATTTTACTAAAAATTAATATTACTGAAATAAACAATGAAATCATTATATCAAACACTAATACTAATTTGAGTTTTGCAGTTATTTGTATTAACTATAGTTAATGTTAAATAAAAATATGTCCAAATGCCCAATATAAAATAAATAATATATGCAGAGAGATTTTTCTCTAGCAGCAAAATTAAAAGTAAAAGGCAATCATTACATATAAATTTTTTAGTGTTCAAATTATTAAAGAGAAATAATATCCGTGTTCTGAAGGATTAGCTGAGAAACACTTACTACATTACTGATTTCTTTGCTCTGTAAAATTATGTGAGTACATGCCCTTTACTGAGCAGATTTATATTATGGTAATATCATTATTTTTGTCATGAATATAAATTATTCAAAGCTAGTCTTTCAGTCATGACTAATTTTGTACTACGGTGACTCATATGTATTATCATTAAATAAGAAAACATACTTTGAGATTTTTTTAAGATAACTAAAGCTAAAAATTTACATAGTTAAAGTTTACTTACATTTCTGTTTACTTAGGTATATTGAAGTAAACATTTTAAGTACAATACATGAACTGTTTTGACACTATTTAAGAGGGAAAAGTATGACAGTTGACAGTGCCAGAGGTCTCTGTGCTATGTTTACCCTCAGGTTTATTTTCTCACATTCGAAGTCTCCTCTCAGCTGCTAAATTGCCAACATCATGACTCAGTCACACAGACTTGTCTCAAAATTAGGTCATATGTTTTGTAACTAACAAAAGTGAGCCCTTTGGATTGCTCTTTCTGCTCTAAGAATCAAGAGTATACCAGAAAGCTCCAAACCCAAAAGAGATGCTGATTCCCACTCTGGGGAACACTGCTTCAGATAGCAGGGATTTCCCATGAATCTGTGAAGATGAAAGGTTTTCAATTTCTCACAACCTCTATGAAGAGGTAGAATAAGTTTTACTGACTTCTATACCTCTAAAGGTAAGAGAGAATGGAGACAGATCAACAAGGAGCCCACTAGATAATGACTCCCGGTCATTTAGTGAGATCTCAAATATATAGGTAGAGGACATGCTGGGGTCCCCTGAGTAAGGTTCCAAGGTTCTGAGGACTATAGTTGTCTGCTTTCTGATGAATATCAGTGGGCAAAACAAGAACTGAATGGAAGAATCTTACTAACATTTGTTCCCTCTGTTAGAGGGAATTCTGTTTAATCACATGGACCTGGGTAAAATTCCAGCTCTGCTACTTGATAAATATTTGTCCTATAACAAATTGACTCAAATACTCATATATAAAATAGAAGTAAAAATAATGTCTGCCTGTCTCACTAGGTCTACTTGGTTGTAGTTGGCATTAGACCCTACACGAAAGAAATATACAATAAATGTTAGCTTCCATTTTAACACAGAGATAACATTTCACCAGGAATAATACTTCGCCATTCTTATGCCTCAATTTGGTTTATTTTTCAAAAGGTTTTGTAATTTATGAAAGGTGTTGAAATTAAAACAAAGATTTTGGAATGCACTTTCTAATGGATAAAAGCCACTTTGATAATTTTGGACTTGTGCAATGACTCCCACAGTGAGAAATTTCTTTTTTTAAGGCAGTTGCCAAACTGACTTCTGGTGGTCTAATAAGTTTTACTGATAACTCTATCAGTAAAATTAGGAGTATTATGACTATTTGATATTTTATTAAATCTATTTTGAATAACATTGCCTCATTGTACTAATAGTAGGTATTTAGAATAGGGATAAGATTTTGTGCATGGACATTATTAAATAAGAAAATAGCAATTTGACATCTGTACCTGACTCTGTGGTGACAGGTTTGGATTTTCCGTACTTTCGAAGTCTGCTAATGGGATCCTCTGTTTAATATCACAATCCATTCCACTTCATTTCAAACTAGTGCCTATAGATTGCTTAATAACCTAGCAAAATTCTGTTTGCTCAGCCAGGAAACAGAAAACCTGCTTGTGGAAGAGTGGTAATGGCTTTTCAGGATGATGTAGTTTTGTACAACCCTCTAATACTCTGACAATGAAGATCAGAGACTTACTAAAAATCATACAGAGAGTTAGTGGGCAAGGCTGAGGTTAACTCTCAGGTTTCTTGACCTTTAGTCCAGTGAACATCTACCACAGATATCCCATAGCTTCTTGTTTAGTATGTCCAGGGTAAAGGACTTCAGTGTGACAACCCTCATCCCAATCAGTAATCCTGCCTTGTCATCACCAAATTTAAGTGCAGAGAATATGGCCCTCTAATCTCTAACCCTTGCAGAGAAGAGGGAAAGTTACTCTCCCAGTATTTGTGTAGGTAATTTCTAACTCACATATCCCTTTTTACTTGTTCTTTCTTCACCAACATATCATCCAGGAACTTGATCTGTGGTCATAGACCATTTTCCTTTCCTTTGGCTATAGACTCTGTTTTCATTCTGACTTCCTCTCCCAATTTCAGCTTCTTCCTCCACCTATGGCCCCTTTTCCTCCAGGTTTGGGTCAGTGTTTCTCCACCTTATTTTATATACCTATGGGTGGCCAAGAAAAATATGTGATTCGAGACAACATTGAGATGGGCATTGGAAGAACACTGGGAAAGATAAAGGAAAAGAAAACCTTTCTAATGTGCCATTTTTGGAAAATACCTGTCAAGGTGCACTTGAATGTCTGGCTGTTCTGTGTGGATGTGGAATAAATGATCTCACCTCATCCCTCCCCTCTTTGTGATTTTCCTAGCCCAGTATCTACCCCATCCCACCCCCACCCCCCCACCCCCGCCACCACAGTGCTTCTTCCCTTCTTCCCTGGAGGTGTTCCTGTCCCAGGTCAGCAGAACACAGTAACTTGAAACTTCAGAGATGTACAAAGCCACAGTCTGGAACAGATCTTGACATGCACTGTGAAGTAGATATATACCAGGTATTTCAATATAGAATCGAGAATCCATTTTTATCTATCGCTAAGTATGAGTGCTCCATACTCTATCATGCAACAGGCTGATTAAGACCAACACAGCTGTGGTGCGAACAATGAAAAGAATCCATTTTCACTTACTTAAAATATTTTCAGTCATGATTTTAAAAGGTTATTTTGATTGTTGGATATAAATACATTTGTGTCATTTTAAAAGGACATATATTATCTTGAGTCATGTATAAGGGGATCAAAACTTGGTAGTAGTTAGGTCTTAATTACAACTTTCATGTACACTATGCTTTAAAAAAAACTTTTTGTGGGTATACCTCTGGGCCAACCCAGTATGTCTCAATTTACAAATTTGCCAAACAATTAAAAGGGTAAAGACTACCTCTATATTTTATTCTCTCAATTAAAATGACTTGAAATTACTCAAAGAAGCAATATGTAATTTAGTTTTTTATTCCTAAGTGAAAAAAGTCATAATAAGAAAAATCTATTAAAGGCAAAATGAAAAGAAATTCTTTTTCTTATATAAAATGTATTGTTGCTGCACAAGTGTTTTATATATCTTTAGAATTGTATATGTTCTCATTCAAAAACCATTATTCCCTTTTCTAAATAGTACTCTAAAAGTTCCATTAAAAAAAAGAAAGAAAAAGCATACTTTATTTAAATGGTTTTTGTTTTGGAAACTATCTTGAAACATAATCAGAAAAGTCTTTTGTTGCTCTAAACACAGGGTTAGGATAGTGTAGCTTGTGTAAATGAGGAAGAAGTACAAAATTCTCTTTTCCTGCCAAATTCTCCCATTGGCCTAAGTGACATGGAATCACCTTTCAGTCACCAGTATCCTCAAATACTATGACAAGGTCCACAGGGCAGAATTTCCTTGGCTCAGAAAAACTGCACAGATGATGTAGGGGTGAGCTAGGGTGGGTGTGATGATAGCGAAAACTATTTCTACCTGCTCCTCCTACCTACTGAGAGAGAATCGCCAGCAATATTTTAAGTTTCAAAATGATCTCATAAATTCCCAGCAGTGAATCAGTAAGGCAAGAAAATAGCTGCATCTGATAGTCACATTTATTATGTAAAAGTGGATATCATTAATTAACAGAACTAAATTTCTTTTTGAGGTTTGGGCTTCAAGCTCACTCTCCATAATTTTCTTATAGTATAAAAATGTACATGCAAACTAATAACTGTTTTTCAATAACTGAGATTTAAACTCTTCTTTGAGCCTAATATTTGAAATGATTTAATGAAAGAGATAATGGAAAGACATGGTATTTGTATCCCTGGTTGCATGTGCATTGGTGGCCCATATTTAATGTATTTATATATTATGGTTCCAATGACTTATTATACCTTGAATAAATCTCTTCTGTAGTTGCACATTCTTTAAAATTTGGAGCATGAAGCTCCCTGCAGACTCTACCTTATACAATTCTATGTCATTTTAAATATAATAATAGAATTGGCTTTTTAACAACATATTATCTCATAGAAATATGATTTTTAAAGTGATAACAATTTTTTTCAAAGTATAAAATATGTCAAAGTATAAAAGATTTAAAACTTAATAGCAGTGCTTGAGGGTATCTGTATGTACCTCCAGTAGACCTCACTGTCATACAGTACAATCCATTAATTCAGATGTTAGATTTTTAGACCTAGAACAAAGTTGAGAATTAAAAAGTGGACAAAAATACCTCCTGAGATGAATGCCTTAAAGCAATGCGTTTTCCTGTACCAGAAAAAAACACATTAATTTGCTGCACTCAGTCACCCAGCCACCCAGTGTTTACTGAGCAACTGTAAAATGCCAGGCATTGCACTGAGGGTAGGATAATCTGTCTTCAAGAAGCTCTAAGTTAACTGGGGAAATACATGAAACTAAATAGTAGTGATAAAATATTGAAGTTATGTAATAAAAGTATATATAAAATTCTAAGAAAACATGAAAAATAGTTAATTTTGCTTGACAAAAGCTTCACACAGGAGACGATATTTAAATGGGAGTTTAACTAATGACTAGGCATTTGGAAGACAGGGAAGAAACAGTTGAAATGTCAAGCCACAGCGAGAATCAAGCACAGGGTGTTTTGCTCAGAAAAGGGCAAGAAATCTATGTGGCTTGGGTTTTGGGTGAATGCATGGGGCAGGGATCCTTTCTAAGCAGAAGGAAATGAAGAGTAGCATTCTCTCTTAAGAAATCACTCATCATTCATTCCCCAAATATTCACTGAGTATTCCAAGTACTCACTGAGTGGAATTCTTAGGCCAAAGCCCTGTCCTATATACAAAAAGTAGATTTGCTTCTTGTCCACCAAAGATTTCAGTTCAGATGAGGAGATAATATACAGTGTGTTGGCTGACCAGCTGGGGCCAGGGAATGGACAGAATTGGGAGCAGAAGGATGATACGAAGTAAAAACAAAAGCATGCAGTTTGGAGCAAGGCATTATAGGAAAATGCAGCTGAACTCACCCTAAAGACCCTGAGGACCTCATTGAATCACTGCACAATCCACTCACTCATATTCATCATGCTCCTTTGAGTCATCAAGAAAAGGTTACATCATAAACTTTTAAAATCAGAACAGAACTTAGAGGTTATCATGTCCCTTCCATCCCAAATCACCACTGAAAACTAAGATCTAGTTTCTCCTTCTTGGATGAAAAGGAAGTGAATTTCAGTATTTGTGAGGCAGTTACTCTCCTTTTAGACAGCTCTGAGGGTGATAAAAATCTCCATATGTTTCACTGAAATCTGTCTCCCTGTTAATTTCTTCCCACAGGGAATTGCTGAGCGGATGGGATAAAACTACTATCTTCTCTTCAAAACTTGGAGTATTATTTGATGTTAGAGAAGGAGACAGGAAAATGTGTCTTTAGGAGCTTTCAGTCCTCTAAGATCTCTGAGGTGCAAGGAATTTTTTTAAAATACTGAACGTCCACAGTGATCTCCCCTGTGGGTGTCCTAGCACTTGTTTTATACCTGACTGCATATATGCCAAGCTACAGCCATGCCAGCCAGTTTCCACAGTAATGTGTCTTCTGCATATTTATGATTTATAATTCATAGTGACATTTTCCCTTCTTGAGGATGCAAAACCATTGTGCCGATGTGACACACAACCATTCTGAGGCCCATCCTAAGATTCGTCTTGTATAATTTATAAACATGAGGAAAAAAATCACAAACCTCATCCTAGAATAAAAGTGGAACTCACCTAGAGCCCAAATCTTTTGTGATGAGGGAAGAATAAAACCAACTCGAAGTTCTATCCTCAGTAAAAGAACTGGGGTCTACTATGCAAATTGATTATGTTTGCTTATTACTCTCAACTATTTTCTAATTTTTCCTAATTCTATTAGCTTGAAGGTTCTCTTCCTTATTTTTACTTATCCACATTCATGGAGCTTCTGATCAATTTTGTGAAACAGATGTGTTTCACACTTTGAAAATCTTTCAGCATCCTATTCTCTCCTTCATATGTCCCAGGGCACTTCTGCTGTCTCTGGTGGCTCAGAAATGTACCTCCCATTGTACACTACCTCAGTGGGCCAGGCTGGTACCTAAGTCAGGTAGTCAGTTAACTCATGCTTGAGTCTATATAATGTGTCAAGGATTTAGCTGATATGTAAGAGAAAACAAAGAAACTTAAAACTCTGTTCTTATAGGGCTTAATAGTCTAATGGCAGAGGCAGAAAAATAAGAAGGCAACTTTAAGGGTGCATGGATATTGTGATTGAGGAAGTGTATGAGATGTTATAAGGAACCTGTACAAGGAAAAGGTACCTGGAAGTCTTTCTAGAGGAAAAAGCTGAAACCCGAGGATTAATCCTCATAGTAACCTCAAGATACAGGTACAACTATTGTCATGGGTGTTTGTATATTATGCCCATTTCAGGTCAAAGGTGGCATCACAGATCAATGAAGAAGGGAGAAAGAGAATGAGTGCTTATAGCTAGAAGTGCTTATGATAGCTTGATTCTATTAAGCTTTTGGTTCAACTCACTTTGCTTGTTTAGATACCATACTCTGACCAAGAGTGCAAATTGTCCTTTTTGTAGCAGAACCTCTCGCTTTTGCTTTACATTTACATTTTAGCAGGATGCATGGTCACCTTTTTGAAGACTACATTTTCCAGCTTTTCTTGTAGCTAGGGGTGATCCTGTTATAATGTTTAGGGCAATGGGATATGAACCAAGGGCTGTGTGAAATTTCTGGTAATAGCTTTAAAATAAAGACGTGTCTCTCTCTCCTTCCCACATCCTTTTTCTTTTCCCCTTGCCTCAGGCTGGAGGATGTAGGTGGTTGTGAGACAGTTCCAACAACGTGGACAGGGCTGCTCTGAGAGAACAGAATGCTACCACAGCAGAATATGGGTTCCTAGATAGCCTCCTGGAGCAGAGTAGCCTGTCTGTCCCAAACTATTACGTAAAAGCCATGGTATTCTGGAGTGAGTTAAAATAAAACAAAATAGAGACCAATCTGAAAATCTCCCAAACAAATAAAACCATTTAAGCCACATAAACAAAACTAAATCTAGCTTACTTCGTGAACATAAGTGAAACTAAACCTAGGTTATTTCTTGTAAATGCCTCTGATACACAGAAAAGAAATGTAAGACATCTTTCTAAAATAGTGTAGGATAATCACTTTTAATCAGTCCCCTGCCATCTGAAAATCTACATTGTAATAAATCAATCATCGTAAAGGTTAAATGACTTCTTCATTTATCCCATCCTGTGAAGTCATGCCTCTGAACTTCATCTCAGCTTTGGAAGATTCCCAATTTGCAAACTATTCTTTTGCGAACAATAAAATCTTGCTAAATACTATTTTACTAATCAGGTTTTAATTTTTAGTGTTTCTGGACTTTTGACAGGTTTCTGTGATACAATATATTAAACTGTACACTAACTAATGCAAATAATTAACAGTCAACTGTCTAGTAATTAATTGGCTTCCAATATTGGTGCTCCAATAGAGAGTTAACATTTTTCAGGATTTTTGGTCTTGTAACAGCTATTAAAAATTATTAACTAATAAATTGATATTATGATTATAATTTCGTTTTCCATGTAATTCTGTTTCTGGAGAAAGCTAAGCTGATCTTGCAAATGTAAGTGTTCTGGGTTCAGACCATCGTTTTGAAGTCTGGTTATTATCAATCCAACTCTAAGTACTCTTGTAGACAAAATTTAGTCTCTCATCCTACAAGACTGTGGACTAGACTGGACTATAGTAAAAAAAAAAAAAAAATCACTGCAGTTTACTTTTAAGAGGCAGTGAACTCACCTTTCCTTTATGGACCAGTTTAACTTCCCCAAAGATAATAGATATCACTGAGTAGCCATCATGAAGGCTATGATTTTAATGTATTTGATTTTCTATGTAAAAAAAAAAGGAATAAGTAAGAGTATAATATTAGTAAAAATCTCCTTTATCAATCACTTTTTCACAACAAATCTTGAATTTGGCCTGATTCTCTGAACTGCATGGTATTGTTATTTCAAACACCCCAAATTTTGCAATGTTATGATCTTTAGCTTCTTTTTTCCTTTGCCTTCTTGTCTTAACCTGTTTCTTTTCGTTGCTACCTACCTATTGGGTAGGCTACAGGAGAAAGAGAAAAGTTATTTATGTCAATTTTTAGTTATAATAAGGTAAAGAGTTTTATTTGCCAATAAAAGCCGGACAGCAGCTGGCAGTATGAATTCATTTTCAAATAGTCTTGGCAAACAATTGAATCCAGCCTCCATAACCAAATTTGAGCAGACTTCAAATGGCTGCTTTGGGGCCGGCTGAAAATTTTGATGTTCTAAATTACTCTTAGGAATCACATGCTCTGAGACATTCATTTTATTGGTGTTAGTGACTATGTAGGCAGCCAAACATACAGCAAACTAAGGTCTTTCTCTGCTTCTATTACACTTAAGAACAGACTTTTGATTAAATGATTGTATTACTAAAGAAGCTCTATCAATCACTGTTCAGATGTTTAAATATTTCAAATGGAGGCATTGCAGCTTACACTGCATAGTTTCACCATCTGTCTCAACAAAGAACATTTGGGAATTTTTTATGTGCTGTGTAATCTTCTATTACGAGGGGTTTCCCACAAAGGACTATTATTTGCCTCTCAACTGAACCAAATTTCATAATTTTAATGATCCAGCGAAAGAATCTAGCAAAAGAAATTGCATAACTAATTTTCTCAAATCAAAGGAGCAGTTTTCACTATACAGCAATGTTTTTATCATTTGGGGAAGCAAAGCAGAGATCTATTCATTTCAGAAAAGCAAAAGTTTATTCAGAATACCAAACCCTGATTATTTTGTATAGAATTATGTCAGGGCTCTTTTTGAACAGTCAAAGAAGCAAATATAGACCCTTGGAGAGTATGCCATTCAAAAGTTCAGTAGAATGAGCAGTAGTTATTATTTATGTTACAATAAACATCACTAGATCCCTGCAGGAGGCTTCATGGTCCACAACAATATTCATCTATGGCTGTGATCTCTGAACTGAATGAAAGTGGACTCAAGTCAGCTATCCATTATTGACTGAGTTAAGTTTTATAATTTTGTTTTGAAAACATTAGTTGTTAAGTTGCCAATATTTAAGATTAAAATCTTTAAAAGGTTTTTTTGTTTGTTTGTTTGGTGTTTTTTTTTTTTAGATTTAAATCTTAAGAAGTTTGCTGAGAGCTTCACTGTGAATGTACAATATGTTTTCTTTATATGGAAGCTTCACTTTGTTAAAGCAAGGACATCACACAAAAGCCTGTGGAAATGACAGATTTCCCAAACCACTGGAAAGGTGGGAAGGCCTTTATGCTAGTCACATAACTGGACTACAAGAAGTTGTCTATATATTTCTCAAGGGATTCTGTGAAGAACTGGAAACCTAGTATAAAAATTTGCCAGTCTCATTGTAGTCATCAAAATCCAGTCATTCTATCAATTAGAATGCCAGAAATTTATTTTAGTTAAAAAAATGGAAGCATAAATTGTATTTAAATTAACTATGTTCAAATTTTCATTTATGTGGTGAGTTGCACCAATAGCTAAAACTTCTCTGAATGTAGAGGTGAAAGAAAAGTTTAAATAAGTAGAATTTATAAATTTTCTCACTTCCAAGAAAAGGGCCTTTATAAGAAAAAAAGAAAAACAAAGCTTCTTGATTAACAATTAATATTCAGGCAGTTTCTAAAGTGCAATTTCCTGCCAAAAGAAATAGAAGGCTCACATGTTTCAGAGAAAGAAAGGCTGAAACTATATGCCTGCGATATGCCAGGCAGTGTATTAAGTAAACACTTTACATAATTATTGCATTTAATTCTCAGAACAATCCTATGAGGCAGAAATTACCACCACTTTGCAAATAAGAAAGGGAGACTGCGAGAGTATATGTAATGCTCAAGATGGCAATTAAAATTATAAGAACTGATACTCAAAACCAAACCTAGATGATTCTAAAATCTCTTTTTCTACTATACCATAAAATGAATGTCAGTATATAGTAGCTAGAAAGTAAAAATGACTTCATAGAATTTAATTTAGAAAGTTAATATGGCAGAACCTTAAAAAATTACCCATTTTAGCAAGCTGGAGGCTAAAAGCATTTTAACACAATTTACAGCTACACACACTGAGTGAGTTTATTTGGTCCTCAGTCTCCCACAGGCTGACTGACCCTCCACGCCAGATCAGACACGCACTCTTTCCTAGGGCTAGTCCTGGCCTTTGCTGGACAGGTTTCAAGAAGGTAGCCACAAATCTGTGCGTGGTAGATAGAATAATGCACCCCTTCCCTCCAAAGATGTTCAAATTCTAATCTCTAGAACCTGTGGCTATGTCACCTTACATGGCAAAGGGGACATTGCAGATGAGATTAAGGATTGTGAAATAAAAGGATTATTTTGGATTATCCAGTGGGCCCAAGGAAATCATAAGGATACTTATTGAAGCTAGAAAAACAAAGGAACAGATTCTTCCCTACCACCTGCAGGAGTAATGGACCCCTACTTTAATTTTAGAACTTCCGACCACTAGAACTGTAAGATAACAAATTTGTGTTGTTCTAAGATACTAAATTTCTGGTAATCTGTTATGGAAGCAATTGGAACCGACTATACTGAGTCCTTTCCTCAACTTCCCTTTGCTAATCTTAGCTCTGATTTTGTGTTCCAAGTGTGGTAAACAGGCCTTTGTTATGGTCCCAGTGTCTGAGTATGCCTTACTGAATATCTCAGATCTTAGTCTTCCCAGAGATCTCTTTTTGTCTACTTAAAAAATAAGTGCAGCTGGAAAACGGAATATACTTAAGAGTTTTTATTATGTGCTTCTTAATGAACAATGTAAAAGCAAAAATAAATTATCGCTCAATATATTTTGTTAAGGACAATCTTAGGTAGAGTGAGCTGTTTCCTAAGATGTACTGAATTGTTATTATTATTTAGGTGAAAGTATAGCGTGCCTAAACATGGGTATGATGTAAGGGCTGAAACGTAAAGTCCCACATAATACCCCTAGCACTTTAGAGCTGGGCTTCTGCTTAGGGTTTGAACTAAAGCTTTTTCTTCCTAAAAGATTTTCCAGCCCAACAGCTCAATTCTGATTTTCTTGCGTTTTAGCTATAGTGTTTTTATTTTAAGGTTTGTATTTTTTACTTTTTATCAGTGCAAAGTGCTACTGTTTTCCCAAATGTAAATCATTTCCACTCAACAATGCTCACCTCCCCCCAAATCCCTTTTCTTTTATGGAAATAGTGAGAACATTCTCTCCTCTACTGCTCTGTAAATCATAGTACAGTATTGATCTATATAAATCAAGGGAGGAAATGTAATTTCTTTGTAATTTTGCTAGGTCCATGGTTGGTGTATATCTTGGAAAGTTTTGATGATAAAATGAATATCTACTTTAACAAGTTATTTATCTATAACCAGAATACACTGTAATTTAGTCTTCTGACTTGGCTGCTTGAGCAGAGCGGCAGATGCTCTCCTGAGGTTTATTTTTGTCTTAGGAATAAGATAATTTCAAGCTCCAGCAGAAAATACAGTTTACTAATTCACTTAGCTGGTAAGTCCGGGAGCTTTAAACTTGGCTGAATTCCAGGACTTAAACCACATCATTGGGCTTCTTGCTTTCTCTCCACCTCCTTAGTCTGTTCCCACTGTGTGCTGACCTCATCTGTTTTTCCTTCAGAGGAGCATCTTCTGGAGAAAATGGCTGCTGACTGCCTATAATTAACACACCATCCCTTTCCCCATTCATCCTCTGACTGAGCAGAGAAACCTTTCAACTTTCTGCTAGAATCCTTATCAACTCCATGGAAATCTGATTGGTCCCACTAGTCTATATGCCCATTCTTGAAATAATGAGGGTTCTAAGAGAATGAGATATTGTGGTTGGATAAGGTAGACCTTTATCAATGCCAATCTCTTGGCTAGAATGAAGTGATAAGGTATGATCAAAGCAAGTACATCAATGGGATGGGGGCAGGGATGGTGGTAAGTCCCTAAAAGAGTGTTTGGTGGCCAGTCTTAGGAGAAGACATATTTGTTTCATGTGTTGTGCGTGAGCGCGTGCACTTATGTGTTTCTAGAGCTAAACACAGTACTTGACCAATAGTGATGTGCAATAAATGTTTGAACTGAATTAAATTGAATTACATTACATTTTAATCTTCATTATATTAGAGTCATTATAGTATAGTGTAGTTATTAGTCAAGAACATTGCTCTAAAGTAAACTGACTGGGTTTATATCGTGGCTCTGTTTCCTCATTTGTGGGAAGGCAATAATAACAGTATCTGTCCTTTAGGGTTCTTCGTCCGGAGGAGTCAATACAATTAAAACACTTAACATAAACATTCCAAAGAATAGTACATATTATATTTCTATTGTGTGTCTATGTATATAAACATATGTAAACAGAGATTTTCTTATATCTGTGTATGTATACATATAGTTATATTGTATATGTATATACATACATATACATACATATATATTCAAGTGGGTGAAAAACATACATATATTATCTGTAATCATTCAAAAGTCACATTTATTTCCTAGTAGAATATCAGACCATTTTTCATGTCGAGAAGTTGTAGTTGTTTCTATTTCAAAACTGCTTTTTTTTTTTTTTTAGGTAGAAATATTTCTAAAATGTTTTTCATATTTCCTTGCTCTTATTAGAGGTGTAGGTTCTGGGTGTGAAACATAAAGGAACCATTTTCCAGTTTATCTGCATAAAATAATTTCTCTTGTTTCCAATATAAATAGCATTGACTAGGCTGCTCCCCCCCAACACACACACACACACACACACACACACACATACACACACACACACACACACACACATGTATTACACAGACACATACCATGCATTTATACACAAAATTTGGTAATTATTTTCTACAATAAATGTCTCCATCATCAGAAATTTAGTTATGTCCATATTAGTTTGCTGGGCAGAGCTCTCTCACTCTCATGAAAATAAGAGTATCGAGCATACAAAAAGAAGAATCATGCAGAGTCATGTGTTTGTTCAAAATTCCAGGTCATGCAAGGTGCATCCACTAGGCTAATGTCTCTTACAATGAGGGTGGAACTTTAGGTTTGAATAGCACAGAGCCATGTCACTGGGCTAAGACTCATTTTTCTTTTGCATGTCCTTGTTCTTCTAGGTTTTACAGCACCATCTTTATGAGTTCATTCATCAATAAACTTTACATTTCATGTATAGAGAGAAATTGAAAGAAATTCCTTCTAACAATGAAAGTCAATGTTTTCACAGTAAGAATCAACTGGAAAATCTTATTTATAGAAACATATTGAGTTGGCTGCTAGAAAAATAATGCCTGGATGTGTGGGTGAAGTCCTCTATTATTTTTTTATGCACCTCCCACACCAGTTTGGGGTTCCTTATGGTAGATGGTGCCTATTCCTTAGGAGCTTTCACCGGGACACAGCTCAGCCAGGCTGGTCAGAATAATGAGATGGGAAGGAGTTGAGTGCTAGAAATTTAGTCACTGAACCTCCACTGACTTGGAGATGTTTGTTGGTCTTACCCTTAGTCTATTTTTAGTTTCTTTATCTAAAAAATTCAATCATTTGAGCAATCTAAATTCTAAGTGGAGTTGTAAAATTTCAAGAGCTATCAGAAAGAAATGTTTCTGGTTCAATTTTCTTTATCTTCATTTTCTTCCCCTACTCTTTGCCTTACAAACTTTTTTAAATTAAGTTTTTCAATTATGGGGTGTTTGTGTTTTTTTTTTCTTTTTT